>JAULAV010007259.1:0-25003 GCA_030789695.1 Scilla litardierei
TCCTTAGTTTCTTGGTTATCTAAGAAACAGAATTCGGTATAATTGTCCCCGACTGAAGCGGAATATATTGCTATGGGTCTTGCATGTGCATAAGTTCTTTGGTTGAGACACACTCTAAATGACTATGGTGTCAATTGTGATACTTGCCCTATCATGGTTGATAACCAAAGTGCTATATGTCTTTCCAAGAATCTGGTACATCACTCATGTACCAAACCTATATATTTGAGACGCCACTTTATCAATGATCATGTAGCTAAGAAGGACATCATCTTAGAGTACATTAAAACCCAAAAACAAATTGCCGACATCTTCACAAAACCTTTTAAAGAAGATTCATTTATGAGGTTGCGTGGAGAATTAGGGATTATGGGTGAATCTGAGATTTACGAGTTCAACTTACTTGTTATATCATCTTTTGAACTCATATAATCATGTTGCCTCTCTTCATTTGATATATTTTATATTGGTTTTAAGAAAGGCTATTGAGATTTCGTTGTTTTCATGAGTTTTTTTTGGATTTTCTTAAGAGATTTGTGTAATAAATGATTTATCTTTTGATATTGATTTTATGATGAGTTTTTGTTAGAGTATAGGTCCTAGGGTGAGTTGTGCATGTCCTCTGGATTTTATGATTTTGATATTGATTTTTGGACCAGGACAGACGACTGTCTTTCCTTCGACAGTCGACTGCCCTACTCTATCTTCTCTTTCAGCAGACTGTATCTTTCGCCCAGGCGACTGATGACGACTTTACAGTCGACTGTTGGATCAACAGGCGACTGCATTTTTGTCATCAGGCGCCTGTCCAATTCGTCAGTAGTCTCTGTTTTTATCATCGGTTTTATTGATTCTTAGTCAGTCGACTGATAAGTATAATACAGTCGACTGTCTAACAGACATGCGACTATATGTTACCCAACAGTCGATTGTCTATCAACCTAAGCTCTTCTCTTATCACTTCAACCAGTCGACTCACAATTATTCATCAGTCGACTGTCTCCTATTGTGGCGGTTCATTATTTTGATCTGAGCCGTCGATTCTTCGATCCAACGGCCCAGATTCATTTTTCCCTTCAATATTTCAACGAGGAACTTCATTTTGATCGACGGTTTTCTCTCTCCTCTGATGGAAAAACCCTTCGTCTTCCCCATTCAAACCTTCAGTCGATCGCTCCGCCGGCGTTTTCCGTCATCTCGCTCTGTCGATTGCGTCGCTCTGTGCTTTGTCGACTGTCTCTTCTTTGTCTCTCGATTTAGGTTTGCTTCCTATCGTGTTTCAATCGTGTGTTTCCTTTCAAATCTGTCGTTTGATTGTGCAATGGCTCCCAAAACAAAGAACAAAGGGAAAGCGGCTGCTCCTAAGCGTACTAGGGGTTTCAAGCCAACTATAGCCAAAACCAAACAACCCTACAATGCCCACACCAAGAAAGCCGATTCTCCCTCTCGCTCTTCTTTGCAGGGTTATTCACATTCATCTGCTTCTTCCTCATCTGAAGCTGAGTGCCTCTTGAAGCGTCTGTGCAAGCCTGTTGGTGTTCGCATCAATGAGCCTTGCGCTGATGCTTCTCCTTCACCTTCTGTGTCGAGCTCCGATGAAGAAACCCCTGCCGTGCCACCCTCTGATCCCCTCATTCCTATTTGCTGAGACGACTTGTGCTTGGCAAAATTTCATTCTCTCCTCGGGATCAAACTTCTAAGAGAGCGATTCATCGTCAATACCGCTTTCACTGTTGAGCGATTATCTGAGATCCTCTCCGCTACTCGCTTGGCTGACCTCTTTTGCTTCTCTCAGAGAGAATCTTCTCGTGCTTACCCATTTTTGGTTAAACTCTTCTATGCTAACCGCATTCGTGGTGAGTATGCGACCACTGGCGTTATTGACACTATCATCCAGGGGACCCACATTCACATTGATCCTGCTCTTTTAGGGACCATTCTTAGGATTCCCTCCTCTGGATCCCTTCCTGCTGATATTCCCATTTCAGATGTTGATGAGCTTGATCAATCTGTGCTCCGGGACATGTTTCGTAAGTTACCCTCTGCTCTTTCTTCTGGTGTTCAGTCATCCATGTTCTCGACGAGGGGTTGGGCTGTTCACCTTGTGGTGAAGTCCAACATCCTGCCAAAGTATAGATCATCAGACCAGCCTTCCCAGGAGATCCTTAGGTGTATGTATGCGATCTTTTCTGGCATGTCAGTAAACTGGACCGGCATCCTCCTTGATAGGATGGACAGGGTCGAGTTTACTACCGCTTCCTCCCACATTCCTTGTGGTGGTCTTCTTACACTTGTTTTTCGTCATTTTGTGATTGATTTGACTCCATACGAGCCTATGCCTTTTCGTCCTCTTCTAGATGCTTTTGCAAAGTCGAAGTCCTCTTCGGCTCTGTAGTTTGCATCAAAGAAAAGGCAATCCACATCTGCTCCGTCCACTTCCACTGTTCCTCCTGCTGAACAGCCATCCACTTCCACTGTTCCTCAGCGTTCTGTTTGAGATGGTTTCTGGTCTTTATGAGCTATCTTTCTCGTCCTTCCAGCATCAGGGTATGCCCTTCCCTGAGCACCTCGGACGATTTGTTCCTCCCCAGCCTCGTCGGCCTCCACCTCCTATCATCACTGAGATTATTTTGCATCCTGGTGTAGCTGCTACTCAGGGTGCTGCTGGTGCTGCTGCTCCTCCTCTAGAGGATATCCCCGGTGACCCAGAGACAGCTTCCTCCTCTGCTACACCTCGAGACACTCACTCTTAGATTTTTTTAGTTTTTGAGTGTTGTATGTTTGATGATTAGTTTTTGTAGTGATGATATATGGATGTATCATGTATTTTGTTCACCATGATGCACATGGTGTTGTTCATATATTTTGTACTCATGTGGTCTTTCTTATATATATATGAAGTTACAATTTCTTCGTCTGTTACACACATTGTATAATTGTTTATCATATCTGTGTGAATTTTGTGATATTGTCTCCATATATGCTATATTCTATATGTGATGTGATTTGAGACGATATTTTTTCCTTCGTATATCTCAATGTTGATATTGGACTCTCATTCCTCTAATCACCTAAGTTTGTGATGTGGTTTCATGAGTTTTGATTTATATATCTTTAGACTCTTGTAATTGTTGCTAGTTCTTATTTAGCACGATTGTTGTTGTTATTTTACTCCCAGCTTTTGGATAATTCCATAGGGGGAGAGAAATAAACATACAGATTCATAATGAATGTGCTAAGTATATACTAATAACACTTGAATCTAAGATTGAAGTTGCCTTAGATTCAGGGGGAGTAAGATACAATGAATATGGATTTTAAATCCTAGATTTCATGGATTCATTTCTCGCATACATATCTTACTCATTTGCTTCATTTGATATATATGCCCTAATATTTATTGACTAACTTGATTGTCATCTATGTAGGGGGACTAAGTTTTCTTTAAGCACAATTATTTATCTTTTTGTTTATGTTTGTTTGTCATCATCAAAAAGGGGGAGAACATTGAGTATTGGACTTCTCCCTACTTGGTGTTAATGTTGAGCAAACATAAATACTTGTGACTAATCCCCTATTTGTAGTTAATCCATTGCCTAAGCTTATTATGAAGATTGATTTGCAATGGATGACACTCAAAGATCATTGAAAGCAAATGAAATGGATTGTATGATCATAGATGGTGATTGAAGCTCCTAGAAGACTTCAAGATCATGCGTGGGAAAGAAGAGAGAGTTCATCAAATGCAACTTTCTTGTTTCTCTTCTAGTCTGCAGCTTAGAAGTAGAACTTTGTTGGAGTGCACACGCATCGTCAATTTAGTCTTATGATATCATTAGATCAACCTTCCTTAGACTACAATTCATTTCTATCTAAATTGTGCATGTCATGTTTATAACAGTTGACTGCTGAACAATTTATAGTCGCCTGTCTCAAAGCAGTCGATTGTGTTTTGTTCTACAGTCGCCTGTTATGGACAAACTTTTTCAGCAAGTTTTTGGGCTTCTTAGCTTTATCTCTCACATGCAACTTATGAACGATTCACAGGAGCCTGTCCAAGTGACAGTCGACTGTGTTTTATTAATCAGTCGCATGTCTGTCTTTAGCCCAAATTCTATTTCTCTGTTTAATCTGGCTAGTCGATTATTGTTCGATTTACAGTCGACTGTCCAATGGAACAGTCGACTGTCAATGCTTTAATAGTCGTCTGTCTTTGAGCCTATTTGATGACTCAACTCTATGAAAAATCTCAGGGTCTTGACAGTCGTCAGTAGAAGAAATTACAGTCACCAGTTCAGTTTAACAGTCAACTGTCTTCTCTTCATAAGTCGTCTGTCCTGTTCTCCCAGAGATTTCTCAGATTTCCTCAACTTACCCAATTTACGGCTAGTCGCCTGTAGTAGGATTTACAGTAGCATGTTGGTTCATCAGTCGACTGTCTATGCCTCATCAGTCGACTGTCTATGCCTCATCAGTCGACTGTCTACGTGGTATGTTACTGTTATGAATTCTGACCTACCCTCTGTCACTATGCAGCAGTCGACTGTGAGTTCTTCAACAGTCGACTGTCTCGGGCACAGATTCTATCCGTTGAGTTTTTCCTCACAGATTTCAAAGGTGTTTTTGTTGATTTCGCTTGAAGGGTTTGAGAAACCTATAAAAGATGTCTTTACTTTTCCATTGAGATGCTAGACTCTTTGATTATCAAGTTGCAAAATCATTCAAGCTTTCATTCTCTCAAGATCAAGGCTCTCAAATCCGAAAGCCCTAAGAATTCCAATCTTCAATCTCTTGCTCTCCAACCTAGAACCAAAGAGAAATCTTCTAGACATTTGGTGCAGTCAAGAAAAAGGGCTTTCCTCTCTTCCAAGAGAGTCTTCCAACACACAACACACTTCTCCTTCTAGTTCTACTTCAAGGCATATGTGATTGTAAGTGTTGCTTAATTTCATACTTCATAACTTTAGTTATTTGATTAACTCTCGGTTTGTGAGAGTGGTTTGCTTGCTCCCAAGTTGTGGGAGGCAAGGTCAATCAATTGTATTTCGATTTCACTTGTAGGGTTGCTGCAAGTGGATTTTTAGGAAACCTCAAGTTAGGGTTCTAACTTGAGTATCCGGTTGTTAACCGGGTGGAAGAGACGTGGGATTACCGGGAATAAGTCGGGAAGTGACTTGGGTAATACGAACCCTTGAAACATCCTTGCATTTGCATTTGTTTCATTTTGGGTTTATTTCTATTCCACACTATTTGTTTGTTAGGAATTTAATTTGGTGTAACTATCTTTTTAAATTACATAAACACTATTCAGCCCCCCTTCTAGTGTTTTCCTCCTAGCCAGTGACCTTACACCGAACACTCAGCCTACTTCGAAGGCTCCTTATCGCATGGCTCCTGCTGAACTGGAAGAACTTCAGAAACAACTTAACGACCTATTGCAGAAGGGATTGATTCATCCCAGCGTATCTCCTTGGGATGCACCAGTTCTTTTAGTCAAGAAGAAGGAAGGGACGAGAAGGATGCGTGTGGATTATCGAGAACTGAATAAGGTAACCATAAAGAACAAGTAACCGCTATCGCGCATTGACGACATCTTCGATCAACTTGGTGGATCGCAAGTATTCTCTAAGCTGGATCTCCGTAGTGGTTATCATCAAGTGAAGGTCAGAAGTGAAGACATCCCGAAGACAGCATTCCGGACCAAGTACGGGCACTATGAATTTGTACTCATGCCATTCGGTGTGACTAACGCCCCAGCAGTATTCATGAACCTTATGAATTTGATCTTCTATTAGTTCTTGGATAAGTTCGTGGTGATCTTCATCGACGACATCTTGGTCTACTCGAATGATGAAGAAGAGCATGTCGAGCATCTGCGGATTGTATTAGAGACCTTGCGACATTATCGGTTATATGCCAAGTACAGCAAGTGTGAATTCTGGCTAGACCTAGTCGCGTTTCTTGGGCATATGGTATCAGGAGATGGTATCTCTGCCGATCCGAAGAAGGTCATTTCAGTCAGGAATTGGTCGACTCCTCGATCAGCTACCGACATCAGGAGTTTCCTAGGAGTGGCAGGTTATTACCGTCGATTCATGAAGGACTTCTCGATGATTGTCGATCCTATGACCCGCCTGACGAGGAAGGATGTCAAGTATGTATGGTCAGACTCTTGTGAGCAGGCGTTTGGGATACTGAAGGCCAAGCTAACGACTGCACCCGTGTTAGCTATACTAGAAAGGACCAGAGGATTCGAAGTTTTCTGTGACACATCTGGCAAGGGCCTTGGATGTGTCCTGCATCAGCAAAGTCATGTGGTCGCATATGCTTCTCGACAGTTAAAGATTCAGGAGAAGAATTATTCGACTCATGACCTGGAGTTGGCTGCTGTCATTTTGCTCTGAAGATTTGGAGGCATTTTCTTTTGAGCGAGCAAGTCAAGATCTACACCGACCACAAGAGCCTGAAGTATATTTTCTGTCAGAAGGAGCTTAATATGAGATAATGCAAATGGTTAGAGCTTATGGTGGATTACGACATTGACCTCCAGTATCATCCAGGGATGGTAAATGTTGTACCAGATGCACTAAGCAGGTTACCAGCGATCATGACTCTCTCAGCTCAATGGAGACTTCAGCAGGCTATACGGGAGATGGAGATTGAAGTTATTTTACCTGGAACTTCTGCATCATTGATGAATATGCAAGTTCAGTCTACTATCCTAGATCAAATCAAAGCTGCTCAGACTAAAGATGTGAAGTTACGGAAGATCAGGGAGCAAGTCGAAGCTGGACTCCGGACAGATTTTCTGATCCATGAGGATGGTTCTTTGAGATATGGTAGTAGGGTTTGTGTGCCTTCCGGTGATATCAGAGATAAACTATTGAATGAAGCTCATAGCTCTTCCTACTCCATTCATCCTTGCGGCACCAAGATGTATAAGGATATTCGTCTGGACTTTTGGTGGCATGGAATGAAGAGAGGCATGGCTCGAAGTGTTACTAAGTGCCTTGTGTGTCAGCAAGTGAAGGCTGAACATCATCGCATTGTGATCGACACCCCGGATATGCACCCGGGGCGAGCGACTCGCTAGTCTTACCACAAGCGCATGGTGTAGCAGCGAGCGGGTATCGAACACGAGGAGGTCAAATGACAGTGTCTTCTTCAATTCACCTGGCTATAAGAACAGTCGAGAAATGTTCGCAATAAAGCGGTCACAGTCGTTCGATTGTATAAAAGGAATATCAAATTAATAAAAACGCTTAGGGGTAGGGAATCCCCGCTACAAACCGTATCTCGTCATTGTGATTCGTAGGTTTCTCAATTGCTAAACTTGCAATTCAGGTGAACTAGTTGCAACTAAATGTAGAACCAAGCTCACGCTCTCACGCTATTGCCGGTCTATAGCAAACCTAGGGTAGGGAGCAATCTCTTGTAAACCCTAACCTAGGCAAGCTAGCGTGAAGAACAACATCATCGTTTAATCGTATCTCGAGCCCACTCTCGTGCAAACTCGAGCTACGACCTAGGTTGGGATAGTTCATACCCATCCAATCTCTTGCAAACGGGTATTGGTATATAATTGCAATCGAAAACCCCATTTTCGGTCCAATCTCTTGCAAACCGATTCCGGAGAAATCCAATTGCAACCCAATTCGAATTTCTAGGGCTTCCTATCGAGTTGGGATCCAATCTCTTGCAAATCCCAATAGGTATGAATCCCTAGCTATTCGTATCAAATCAATCCCAAACTAACCCTAATCAATTCTAGCAATAATTTCACCAATTCATCACAAATTAGAAATAGGGTTCGTAGGATTCATCCCTACGCCCTACGATGATAGAACTACTCATAATTCATAATGCAATTCAATGGAAATTCACAAATAAAATCAATAGAATTCATTGCAATATTCAATATATTAATAAAAATGAGGTTTTTGATAGAGAGAGAGAGAGAGACAAACCAATGAAGTTTCAATATCATCCAACAAAATAGCACTTTTATCTCTCCCCTTAAAGCTCAATCTAATCTCCTAAAAAATAATCTAAAAAAGGCTGTAAAAATTTCTGAAAAAGCTTTCTAAACTAGGTTAAAAACTAGGGTTAAATACCCCCCAAAATCACCCAAAACACTGTGACGAAATTGCCCCTGCGCAGCCTCAAAATCGCAATTTACGCTACAGGCAGCGGGGCTCACTCGGCCGAGTGATAAATGTCATTCGGCCGAGTGACAAACCCTGACAAATTCCAGTAACTTTGGACTTTTGGGGGTCGGCTCCTCGGGAGTCACTCGGCCGAGTGACTTCCTTTGCTTCGGCCGAGGGGACTTCTTCACTCGGCCGAGTTGGAACTCGGGAGTTGACTGACAGATTACATTAAGTTGGGACTTTTCGTTTGCCGTCGTCTTGATGCCACTCGAGCGAGTGGGGTCTCCGTGTTTCGGCCGAGTGGGCTGGCAACGGTCGGTCGAGTGCACGCTGATACTCAGTCTGTTGTGTGTCCGATTTGGCCGGCCGATCGGGCTTTCGATGGTCGGCCGAGTGACTCCTTCACTCGGCCGAGTGACATGCTGAAAATGCCCAATCTTCGTATTTTTTCTCCCTCGTCGCTCCTACGACGTTCTTTCTTCTTCCACTCCTCTCCAATAGCAAAATTCCCCTCGAAAGAGTCACGGGTGACACTCCGGAGTGGGTGCATCTCAGAATCACTCCATATCGCTCGAAATCTCCTGAAATTCGACAAAAACAAGAAATCGTGAAAAGCATCGCAATATTGCCGAAAAATCGTGAAAAACACGATTCGAGCGATCAAAATGGCATGCAAACATGCAGAAAAAAGCTGTAAAATATGGAGTGATCAAAATCCTCCAAGCTTACCTCTTACTCGTCCTCGAGGAAGATGAGTAAAAAGCGAACCCGGTGGATAAAGAAAATGGAAACGATGGAAAAGTGGAAAATGGAAATAAAAAGAAAAACAAAATAGAAAACGAAGAAGGAAGCTGCTAGATCATTTTTCTCAGGACGTGGGTTTTGCTTACTCATATAGCACGCATCGAATGTAGAACACATGCCAAAGACTTTTATTTCGATATCATAGTATAATGGTGCATTTGAAATAGAAAACCCAAGAATATCAATATAGCATGAAAAATGGAATACTTCTAGAATTAGCATCGTCTGAAGCATCTAAAGCGGTATACAAAATCGTAGATCACACACTTTTCAATTGAATGCTTTCTATAAGGAGTATAGAGATATCACACAATAGAGTAGTAAGAACAGAAAAGAGTGGTTTTCATGAAATGAATGCTAAGCGTAGATTTCTGGATTTAGTGAAACTTTAGCGATCTCACCGAGTATAAAATATTACTTAGCCTAGGTTGTCATGCACCGTCAAGTAGTCACTCTCTCACACAATCATTGGATCCTCTCCCCCAAGCTTATCCATAAGCGTGGTGGCATAAACAAAACTATATTTACACCCCCATTTCTTTTGAAGCTCCAAAAGTCAAAGAAATAAAAATAAAAGCAAAAGAGGGAAGAAAGAGAGAAAGGGTATGATATGGGATCGTTTTCGAACTTCTTTTCTCTTTTCTTTTCTTTTTCTCAAATCTTTTTCTTTTTATTTTCTCTTTTTTTTGAATAACATATATACACAAATGATCCCAAATCAAAAGAGAAGGATATACAAGTATTTTTTTCTTTTTGGTTTTGGGGAATTTGGAGCATGGGATATAGTAACGGGAGATTCACCAATAATAGAATTGCTAAGGGGAGATTCACCAATGAATTTAAAATAGAGAAATAATGTTCAAGATATGTGGAGAAAGAAATAAATGTATCTCTCGGTTCACTCTATAGGACGTGCATGACAACTTCAGCAGGGTAATTTAATCTACTCAGTTTGATCTCAAAAAGTAGACTAATCCAGATTTATCAATGCTAGCAAACATTCAATCAACCTAAAGTGAAGCGTACAAATCATGCAATAAGAAGTGATATGAGAAAAGAAAGCAGTACTCCAGATATAAGCAATCAATACGTGAATCTTGGTGTGTTTTCTACGATAACATACATATGAATCATCAAACATCAGCTAATAATAGAATTTCATCCATTTTCATACGGAAAAAGAAGTGGGTTACTATTTCTAAATGCAAAACAGGACATAGCATATGATATCAGAAACAAAAGCTATGACATGACAAAATTAGCATGCATATAGAGAAAAGCTAACACCACGTCATCGTCATCACAGAAAAATCATCTCTAGCAAAATATGAAAGAAATAAAGATAAAAGAAAACGGAACTATTTACAATGCAGCACACTAAAAAAATAAGAAAAAACGTGATGCATGGTAAAAAAATGAAAAAGTGATGAAAAATGGGTGCAAAAGCGGAAAAACGTGGAAAAACTAAAAATAAAGGTGATGAAAGCAAAAAGTGTGAGAACTCACTCCCCCAAGCTAAAGTGCAGTGTCCTCAATGTGCAAAGTGTGGCACACCGAGAGACGGGTAATGGGTGGGGAGGGTGAGGATGCATGCATGATAAAAAAAGGAAAAAATGAAAAGAAAATATGATGATGTGAATGATGCATGCAAAGATCGGAGTGATGCAGGTAATGTGTCACCAAAAATACTCTCCCTCTCTCCCAAAAAAAAGATATAAAATGATGCAATCGGAACAAGGACCAAAATAGTGAGGGGAGGAGGGGGTGGGGGCAAAAATCTCCAGGACCAACAGAAAATGGGCATCATAACGACAAAAAAGATCAATGGCATCATGGGTGTGCCTAAGCTGGTGGTGCTGCACCATCTCCGTCCTGTGGCGGAGGAGGTGGTGGAGGTGGTGGTCGAGGTGTCTGCTGGGTGGGTGGGTGTAGTGGAGGGAGTCGCGCCAGGATCTGATTTAGGCAAGCCTGAATATCGGGAAGCATGGTGACGCGAGACTCCATGGAACTGACCGTGGCAAAGAGAGCCCTAAAATCGCCCCTGAGTCCACTTACCACCCCCTCAAGAGCACGAAGGCTCTGAAGTAGAGTGTCAGGGGGGGTGGAGCGAGGGACGAACATGCCTAGGCTGTGAAGGTCGGGGCTGTCGGACACGGGCAGTGTAAGTAATCAGCCCAGCAGGAAAGTGCGGGAAGGGTGCTGTGCTCACTAGTCGATGCCCAGCCTCAGTGCAAGGCTGGGACGCAGGCTGGGACGAGGAGGCGGCAGCAGTGGTGGAATACAAAATTGGTGACGAGGCAGCAAAAGAGGTCGGTGACACAGGTGTGAGGACAGACGTCACGACACTCTCAGATAGGACAGCTACGGTGGAGACAGAAGGGTCGACCAATGGGGTGAAAGTGTAAGGACCAAAAGGTGACACCCTAGCGGACATCAAGCTGGATATGGACCGCACAACAGCAGGGAAGGAAGACTCGCCGCTCTCAAGGATAGTGGGTGGACGCTCGGGAAGAAGTGAGGAAATAGGCTCAACCAAGATAGGCACAGCAGTGGTGGGGGTGGTGGTAGACGTGGTGGACATGGTGGACGACTCAGCAAGGGTACTCCCGACACTGACAGAAGTGGGGACAGAAGTGCCAGGAGGTGCAAAAAGTGCAGGCTCAGGCTGAGGGATCACGGGGTCAGCAGGAGGTGCAGGGAGTGCAGGGGGTGCCTGCTCAGCGCCCTCAGCCTCAAGTACGTAGGCAGCTGGGATGAGGAGATCCATCGCTGGGATCCAATCCTCGTAGGCCGGTCCTATATGTGTTCGAGCGAGGCTCGGGAGGATCATGTAATCGGCACTATAAGGACTGTGCAACCACACACAGTGCTGCTGGCCGTGGGGACGAAGCATCTTCATCCGGGACATGACGTCTATCGAGAGTGCAGTGGGGCCTGGGGCTCGTCGCAAGTTAGCAGGTAGGTCCACGCCGGTCATCAGGGCTAGCAGAGTAATCAGACCGTCGCAGCAAATAGGTGAGCGAGCGCCCACCGAAATGATGATGCGGTCTAAGAACCAGCTAGCAATATCAATCTCAACGGCAGGGACCAGGTCGTCGCTACCCCTATCGAGAACTCTAGGGCGAGTCATCGCGTAAAGCATGTAGAGCTCAGGCGTAGACATCGTCCCAGGCTTGTACCTCGCCAAGAAAGTGGTCACCATGAGGCGCTGTGCTATGCGGAGGCAGGGGTGCAGGATGGCTGAGGCCTTGGCCCTACTAGGGTTAAAGCCATGGTGGGAGCCCGTGATCCATGTCCAGAACGTGGAAGTGTCAAACGACGGCGGTGGGATGTGAGTGGGTGCGTAGACTCAGTCGGGGACGGGGACATCGGGCCACTGGAAGAACGCATAAAGCATGGCGAGAGTGACCTCGCACTCTCGATCCATAAGGCGGAATGTGCATCCTCCAGGGGTCCGGGCTATCGAGCTAAGAACCTCAAGTGTCGGACAGACGTAGGTGTCCGCCGACACAGACAAGAAGTCACGCCAACCCACGTTGTCGTACAACGTAAGCATCCCCTCTAGCACCCCTAGGCGATCAAGGTCTGCTAAATGTGCGAACCTAGAGGGCACTATAGATCGCTGGGTGATACGCTCAAATCAGACGCGCTGTGCGTCGTCTCTAAACGTGATCCCCAGCGGCCCGACAACGGGAGCCGGTGGTGGGACAGGATCGGCGGGGATGGGCTGTGCGTGGATGGGATTGAAGGGAAGCGGCTGTGTGGGTGGTGGTGGGCTAGGTGGAGGGGAGTCCTCCCTAGCGTGAGAAGGACCAGCATCATCGGTCCTCTTCCGCTTGGAAGAGGCTCCCCGCGTGCATGGCCTAGTACGGGGCGGCATGTGTGCCGCGAGTGCTCACCCAACAAAAATACAATGCGGCGTGCTCGATAAAAGGAACGAGTGTACCTGAACACGCCGTGAGAGCAAATCAGCAAGTGCGTGCGAAGAGCGTCGCCTCCATGAAGCGAAAAGTGCGTCCTGAAGCTCCCCTAAGCTCCCCCAAGATAGCCTGCACATCAAACAATGATATCAGCGGATAATATTTGAAATACATGGTGGAGATGGGGTATAATACATAGATAAAGAAGTTAATTTGGGTTAGGGGCTCAATGGGCGTACGGATCGTCAAAAATGGGAGAAAATGGAGTTTGGGGGCAAACCGAGGCGATAGGGGGTTGGTCAGCGGCGAGGTTACTCGCCGGAGGTCGGGCGTCGGCGGTGGGATGATCGCCGGCGGTGGTCGGGCAAGTGGGGCCGGTGGCAAGGTGATTCGGGTGAGGGGGGTGCGGTCGCGGGTGAGGGGAGATGAACAGGCGCTGGGCTAGGGTGAAATTAGGGATTAAGCGTTTCGAAAATCGCGCCGAGCCCGCAGCGATATATATAGGGGTAGTTACGACTCGGCCGAGTGACTATGTTGCTCGGCCGAGTGACGTAACGTAAAAAAGAATTTAAATTTCTCCTCGCCACTTACGACTCGGCTGAGTGGCTTTTGTTCACTTGGTCGAAGGGAGAAAACTCCTTCGGCCGAGTGGCACAAGCTACTCGGTAATATTCAGGCTAGGAGGGTATCCGTTTCCCTCGGCCGAGTGACTAAACGTACTCGGTCGAGTGACAGTTAATACGAAATGCACAAAAAAGACAGAGAGTTGGTTCCGCAGACTTCCCTGGTTGGTGCCCCACTCGGCCGAATGTGGTCCTTTGCTCGGCCGAGTCGCATATGATGCTCGGCCGAGTGGCATGCTGTTTTCTGCTTCGGGGCTCCGTTTTCGCTCTACTCTCTGTTTTTCTTCCTCCAGTTGGTTTCTTCCTCCTCCCAAGGCCTGAGCGCATTCCTGGAGCGCTCTTCCTTGCATCTATCTTCCTCCATATGCGAGATCTCCTTTTCTCCTCTCATGTCATAGAAATTAAGACCCATTGTCACGGTTTTTATGGGCAAAAAGACTCAAAACACTAATAAAGTCTAAAATAAAAATAAAAACCAAATAAAAATAATGCAAAAACCATCGGGTTGCCTCTCGACAAGTGCTCGTTTAATGTCTTGAGCTCGACCCCCTTGGATTTTCAATTAATGCGTGATGTTGGGTGCATATGAGATGCACCCGTCGAACTTGCCGGGAAGACCGCTCGGATTTGGATCGTGGTGGTGTGTGGCCTTCCTCAGTGCCCCTTCATCATGAGCCATGTTGGGGGATGTCTCCCCCAAGCTTGAGCTTGTTTCGGTCCTTGACTTCGCCGGTGACACCGATCTTCGAATCGGTGAAGCTTTCTTCGGATTCTTCAATGTCGAGAGCTTGCAAAGCTCTCGTATTCTCGCGACATCAGTGTCGCCATCATCATTCGCCGTGGAGCTATTGGGAGAGTCCTCCATCTTCTCTTCTTCGACCAAATCTTGGCCTTCTTCTAAGCCGTCATCATGGAGTGCACCGATGGCGTAGGGGATAGCCTCTTCTATAACCTCGTCAAGGAGGTCTGAAAGGTCATTCGACCGTCCCTTGAGTAGATATATTCTATTTACTTCACCCGTAGGGACTCCTTTGGAATAATTCTTGAGCCGTTGTCCATTCACCTTGAACGTGGCTCCGTCTTTCCCTTCCAATTCAAAAGCTCCTCCTAGTTGTATGTGCTTGATGGTGAAAGGTCCGGACCATCGTGACCTCAACTTCCCGGGGAATAGTCGGAGTCGGGAATTATATAGCAAGACTTTGTCTCCGACCTTGAAGTCCGTGACAGTTATGCGTTCGTCGTGGAGAATCTTGGTCCTTTCTTTGTAAATTCTTGAGCTCTCGTAGGCATCTCTTCTAATTTCGTCAAGCTCATTAATATCTAGGAGCCGCCTCACCGCCACACTCTTATAGTCATAATTGAGGGTCTTGATGGCCCAATACGCGCGGTGCTCCAACTCCACCGGCAAGTGACAAGCTTTCCCATAAACGAGTCAGAACGGCGTGGTGCCAATGGGAGTGCGAAAGGCCGTGTGATACGCCCATAGTGTAATGCCCTACAAGCTACTGCACAAGTACTAGAGGGGGGGGGGGGGGGCAGGGGCGGACCGATGTTGATAGTGGGGGGGGCCCGGGCCCCCCCCCATTTTTTCGCAAATCAGTGAAGCCCGCATACGAGTTAAAGCCCGGCCCTCCCAAACCTCAAAACCACGGGCCTGCCCCCCCCCCCCTCTTTTTATCCAGATAGAGAGAGAGGGGTTCAGAACTCAGAAGCCCCGTGTAAAAACCTAACCGCGTGGCGGTGGCTTGATCTTCCCTTTCGCTCTCCCTGCGGCAGTGCGGCGCCGGCGGCCGAAGAATTATCAGGTACGGCTCCGTTGTCTACTTCTCTTCCTCTTCTATTTACTAATTAGGGAAATTTAGTTTAGGCCTTTTCTTTTCTTTTGATTTGATATTTAGTTTAGGCTAGATTTGCACTTGGATCTTCAATTTGATCTCTTGCTTCTACCGTTCATGTAGTTCATTTGTCTTAATTGTCTGTGAGACTGTGAGGTACTTCTGCTAGCATTTTTTTTGCATTAGCTAACTTTCATTTGTTTATTTTTTGGGAGGCCTTTGTTTTTGCTTGCACTGACAACAACAAGGCCTCTAATTCTAAAAACTGCTTAATCACTATTTTTGAATAATTAAAAGAAGTGTTCCGTAAATAGAGAATTGAGGAGTGAGGAGTGTTCCGTAAATAGAGAATTGAATAATTGTATAATTGTATCACTATTTTTGAATAATTGTATCACTATTTTTGAATAATTGTATCACTATTTTTGAATAATTGCTGTATCACTATTTTTGAACAAGGCCTTTGTTTTTGTTTTAAGCATCTTTATGCTAAAATAGAGAATTGAGGAGTGTTCCGTAAAAATTAAAAAATGCAGGTAACTTTATGCTAAAATTTCAGAAGTTTGATGTTAAAAATACAGGTAACCTTATGCTAGAATTGAGAAATGTCATCATAAAATATTTCTTTATTTTATTATGTTTTAAAATTATGTATTTTAGAAGGTTGATGTTGAAACACACATTAATTTTGGTCGGCATTATTAGCTCATTGGGGATCCTGGAAGGGCAAGGCGGTGGAATTTGGAACTTGGAAGTGACGGCCGATCTCTGTCTTTGGATTTTGAGTAAGTTCTCCAATTTTTATTTCCTCAGTTAGTTCAATATTAGATCTTGATTCAATCTCAAAAAATCCATCAATAAACTCATTTCCAAATTTCAAATTCCAATAAACTCACAACTTTTATTAACCTCAGTAGTTAATTAGTTAAACCTTGAGTTTAATTTTTGATTAAGGGTTACTTTGTTAGGAGTTGTAGGAACTTTGAGTAAGGGTTACTCAGGGGGTAGGTCCCAACTTCGGAGGCGTGCTTATTCGTTCTAGAAGCTCGAAGTAAGCTCCTTTTCCTCTTCTGAATTGGTTATTTAAGTGTACTTTTTGCTATTTTGCATCATCAACTAAGTGTAATTAAGTTTCAGTAATGCCAATTATTTTTACTTACTGTCAATATAATATTGTCTATTAAACTATTTTATATTTCACAAATTATACAAGGTTCTCGACTATAAGAATTTTTTTGTTGCTCATATTATATTCTATTTTTTAGATGAAGAAGTCAACAACAATCGATGCATTCTTTAAAAGGAAAAATATTGAAACTCCAGCATTAGATAGTCATATACATTCGGAGGAGGATCATGCTCCAAAATTTCAAAGAGTTGAAATCGATGAGCAGTTTGATATCAACACATTAGAACGTGATCCGGGATTACGGCCGCAAATATGGAAGTACCCAATTGAGAAGCGTGACGAAGTTCGAAGAGCTTATATTAAAAATGGTCCTTATCAGTGTACACTTTCTAAGTATCCAACATCTGGTGAAAAACACTCACGAAGTTTTCAAGTATCATGGTTTAAGCTTTTTCCTTCTTGGTTAGAATATTCTCCAACAGCAGATGCTATATTTTGTCTACCATGCTTTTTATTTCATAAACAAAATGGACCTTCTGGATCCGATGCATTCACCGTTAATGGATTTCGATCATGGAAAAAGGTGAAGGATGGAAAAAATTGTGCACTTTTGGCCCATATTGGAAAAGATCTCAATTCAACTCATAGAAATGCTGAGAAAGCATGCGCAGACCTTATGAATCAACCATCTCATATTGCGAGAAGGTTTGAGAAATTCACATCACAGGAAGTCATGGAAAACAGACTTCGTTTGAAAGCTTCAGTTGAGACAGTTAGGTGGCTTGCATTTCAAGGTTGCTCTTTTAGGGGCCACGATGAGTCTAAGTCATCAAGAAATCGTGGAAACTTTTTAGAACTGTTGAGTTTCATCGCCTCTTATAATGATAAAGTAGCAACCGTTTTGGATAAAGCTCCACGAAATGCAACATATACATCACCAAAAACACAAAAACAAATTTTGCATGTCTTGGGAACTAAAGTGAGAAAGGACATTCGTGAAGAAATTGGTGATTCAAAGTATTGTTTAATTGTTGATGAAGCTCGAGATGAATCTAAAAAAGAGCAAATGTCAATTGTCTTGAGATTTGTTGACAAAGATGGCTACATACAAGAGCGCTTTTTTGGGCTTATTCATGTCAAAGACACTACGGCATTAACTTTAAAAGAGGGGATTTTTTCGATGCTCTCTCAGTACAATCTTGATGTTCAATCTATCCGAGGGCAAGGTTATGATGGTGCAAGTAACATGCGTGGAGAATGGAATGGTTTGCAAGCTTTGGTTTCAAATGAATGTCCACATGCTTATTATGTTCATTGTTTTGCTCATCGTTTACAATTGGCATTAGTTGCTGCATCCAAGGAAATTATTCATGTCCATCAGTTTTTTACCAAGTTAAATTCCATAATCAATATTGTTGGTGCATCATGTAAGCGCAATGACCAACTAAAAGCTGCTCATGCTTCAAATATTGCTCATTTACTTGAGATTGATGAGCTTCAAAGTGGAAAAGGACTTAATCAAATAGGTTCTCTGCAAAGAGCTGGTGATACCCGTTGGAGTTCTCACTTGAAATCAATTTCTAGTTTGTTGAAGATGTTTAGTGCAACATGTGAAGTTTTAATGAACATTATTGAGGATGGAGCTACTTCTGCTCAGCGGGGTGATGCAGATGCAGCTTATGAGGCAATGACTACTTTTGACTTTGTTTTCATTTTGCATCTTATGCGAGAAGTTTTAGAGATTTCTAATATACTTTGTCAAGCTTTGCAACTCCAATCTCAAGACATCTTAAATGCAATGCATCTTGTTTCATCTACTAAGATGCTCATTCAAAAGTTAAGAGATGATGGCTGGGACAATTTGGTTACAATTGTGAGATCTTTTTGTGAAGCAGTCAGTATACCTGTACCAGATTTTAGCGCTCGTCATATTGCAAGAAGAGGAAGAGCTCGACATCAACAAAATGAAATTACAGTGGAACATTATTATAAAGTTGATGTTTTCAATGCAGTGATAGACTCTCAGTTGCAGGAATTGAACAACAAATTCAATGAGAACACCGTGGAATTGATCATTCTCAGTTCAGCTTTAGATCCAAGAGAGATGCGTGTATCATTCAGAATTGATGATATTTGCAAATTGGTACAGAAATTTTACCATCAAGACTTTACAGAATATGAGATGACACAGTTGCACTTACAATTTCAACATTTTGATCATGTCCGACATCTTCCAGATTTTAAGGCATTGGTAACAATTTCTGATCTATGTCAATGGTTGGTAAGAACTAGGAAAGCAGAAGTGTATCCTCTTGTGTATAGAGTGATAACTCTTATTCTCACACTTCCAGTTTCTACAGCTACTACAGAGCGTTCTTTTTCAGCGATGAATATAGTCAAGACTACGCTTCGTAACAAGATGGGAGATGATTTCTTGACTGATTGTTTGCTTGTGTACATTGAGAAAGAAATTGCTGAAAAAATTAGTGTGGAGTCAATTATAGATGATTTTCGTGACATGGAAGAAAGACGTTCTGTATTTTAACATGGTGACAATGTAATGATATATTTTGATATATATAAATGAGAGTTTAAATGTTATTTAATGTAATATCCTTCATATGAATTTACTTAATATATTTATTCTATGCTTTATATTTTTTGCCATTGGCCCCCCCCGTCATCCCATCCTGGTTCCGCCCCTGGGGGGGGGGTGAATAATACTTTAAAAATAACAAGGAGTATAATTCCTAATTATCGTGCAAACAACTACCAAATCAATTTGCGGAAGCTTAAATTGAAGACAACAACAAAATAAACAATGCTAACAATAGATATTACTGGGTTCGGATCCACCCAAGTCTCCCCGACTTGTTCCCGGTGATCCTACGTCCCAACCACCCGGATCCCCTCCGGATACTTGAGTTAGAAACCCTAACTCAAGATTTCTACTATGAAATACTTGTGAAAAACCTCCACAAGTCAAATCATACACAAAGTAATTTGTGACTCCCACAACCCGGGATCACAACCACACTCTCACAACCGAGAGTGAAACTTACAATATGAAATTGAAATGAAATAAGAAACTTCTTACCGACAAAATACCTATGCCTTGAGTAATGCTTACGAATTAGGGCAAGGATGATTTTGAGGAAGAAGAAGTGGCACCAAACCCTAGCTCCAAGATGTAGATCAGCGATGGAGAGCTATGGGGATGTTGGTGACCTAGAATCAAGCACTTGGCTTGGAAGGCTTCACACTCAATGAATCTCTCTTTGGAAGTAAGAGTGATGAGAGATTATTGAATGGAATGAAAGAGCTTTGAATGAGCTTGGAATGATTTCTCTTGATCTCTAAACTTGCAATAATATCAGCCTTGACTGCAATGAATGCAGCCCATCAAGTATTTATAGGATAGAGGAGAGAGAGAAAGAAAAACGTTTCAATTAAAGCTCCAACGGCTCTTTTCTGAACCCAACTAGTCGGTCAAAGAACAACCACCGACCGACTAGTTCATCAACTAGTCAGTCGGTCAATAAACGTATACCGACTAATGAGTGAACATAGAAAAGATCAAAGCACAGACATAAGGAACTAGTCGGTCCAAAAAGAGTAGCTGACCGATTAGTTTCACAACTAGTCGGTCGGTTACTCAACTGAGACCGACTAACAGATAAAACTGAAGTCTGAGCATAAATAGTCTTAGTCGGTCCAAGAACAAATGTTGACCGACTAATTCACCAACTAGTCGGTCGCCAAATGAGCATAGACCGACTAACGATAAACAGTAAGTTAGGTGAAAAATTGGCATGTACAGTAAAGCTAAACTAGTCGGTCCAAGAAGGAAAGTTGTCCGACTAGTTCATCAACTAGTCGGTCGATCAATGAACACATACCGACTAATGATAAACAGTAGCTCAGGCTCAAATGTGCATGTACAGGGAAAGCTCAACTAGTCGGTCACAGAAGCATCACTGACCGACTAGTTCACAAACTAGTCGGTCGGTGAGTCAACTTAGACCAACTAACTGTAAACAGTAAAGAGCTTGGAAATGACTGACAAGAACTAGTCGGTCCAAGAAGCTTTGCCGACCGACTAGATCACCATATAGTCGGTCAGTTCTTCTTCTTGAACCAACTAACATGCACAAGAAGTCGCGAATCGAAGCGCGAAGCTTCGGGAAGGATTGTATGGACTTCTACTAAGATCCTAGAGCTAAGATATGAGCGTTATGAAGATTTAAACCGTAAGACCTACTCAAGGCTTAACATTCTACGAAAGAAGCTTAAAGACTATAAATAAAACTTGACGATACCGTCTTCCATAGCTTCAATCGAATCTTCATGACTTCTAAAAAGGTCCATAAGCTTCAACGAAGCTTTAGGCATACGATCACGTGCTTTGAGAAGTCTTGAGACGTCGTAATTGATATTCATATGAATTTGGCGACGATCTCCATAACTGCGCTCACAAAGTGTTAGTTCATGTTATATTTATGTTTGTTCATCATCCAAAACCAAATCCGGGGAGTCCAATATCCAACATTCTCCCCCTTTTTGGTGATGACAAACCAACATAAATAATAATAAAAAATAATAATTCAAATGAAATTTACTTACTCCCCCTGCATTGATGACACGTTAATTCCAATTTAAACAATAATAATACGCATCAAGCAGACGAGTGAAGTATAAAAAATGAAAATTGATTATTGAAATATCGAATACCAAATGTAGGTTATTGAAATATCGGATTTGAAAATCCATTAGTATATCTTAATTCCCCTGAATCTAACATATCAAATTAGATTCTTGGAATAATGCTTTAAATTATCATTTAGCACATTGTTATTATTATATCTCTCCCCCTTTGGCATTAGCAAAAAGAGCGGGAGGAGATCAACGACAACAACAATGGCTTCAAATAAAAGCACGGGAGTCGTAGAATACGACGACGGTTCAAGTGACACCAAAGAAAAATACGAATAAAATCAAGGCGTGTCAATGAAACCATAGTCGAAAATCGTAAAACGAAATCATCAAAAACTCAAATCAATTTTACGGATTGAGTTATGGAATATACTCTCCAATGTCAACATTCTTGGTTAATTTAGTGCATGGAAAACAATTCTATGTTTCCATAGAAGAAATTTCTATTAAACCAAGTTACTATCGTCGAGCGACGAAATCAGACATCAGAGACATAAAAGAAATTATAAATTGTGCACAATAGAATGAAATGTCAATGTCGATATATATAAAATATGAACCAGATTACATCAAAAGTCAACAGCACTGACATACAAAACATCGATCCACCGATCGGGGCACAAAATACATCATCATATCACAGATATCGCAGTGTCGAAAAAAAAACATACAACATCATCAAAATACATGAAGATACATCATCAAAAGTATCAAAATACATCAAAATACATCATCAAAAAGATCCAAAACCCCACTCTATCCTAACCAAACTCTCTCACACTAGATGTATCATCCAAGGAGCATCGGAGAGTCCTCAAAGAAGCTCAAGAGGAACCGGCAGGATCTGCAGCAGCAGCAGGCTCTGCAGGAGAAGTGGTGGAAACTGGATCAGTAGGAAGGTCAACGGGAGCGACGGCAGAAGTGGCAATATCTGGAGCAGCAACAGTAGTGGCCTCGTGAGCACCAGTCGGAGTATCCACCGTAGGTGTGGTGGTAACATGTGTACTCTCGGGATCACCAGCAGTCGAAGCAGCAGCAGCATCACCAGAAGTGCCCTCGGGGGCACGAGTAGAAGCACGACAAAGCTCCTCAATGTCCTCCTCGTCCAACTCATCCTCGTCAGAAAAAGATGGAGGGATCTCAATACCATGGTGTCGAGCGATACGGCTGAGAATCTCCTCAGAACGAGCCTGGTGAGACTCCAAACGACGGATCAAACGAACGACATCAGCAAGAGTGGTAGAGGAAGCAGCTGAGGCAGAAGCAGAGGCTGACGCTGAAGGTGTCGTCCTCTGAACATGACGGAGCACCGTAAGAGACTTCTTGACGGCCGTCGCGTTCAGGGGAGGACCAATTGGACGCTCATCGTCACGAGGAAGTGTGACACAGAAGTGACGGAAAACAAGGGTAAACAAGCACGGGAAGGGGATGTGAGCCAATTTCGTGGTCTTGCGAATACACTCGAAAGAGTCAATCTTATCGAGTATAATGCGAGCCCAGTTAATCGAGCTCCCCATGAAAATAGCATAAATCAGCTTCAGAAAGGGCTGGGACGGTAGAGATGAGGAGCCGTACTTGGGAAGCAAGCACGACTTCAGAATCAAATTCAGGACCCATGCATTTGGCTTGAAGGATTTGGAGGGCACGCCAATCATGGAGGGAGGAATCTGATGGAAAATCTCAGAGAGGATGGTCTGATCAAGGGAAGAAATATCATCAACAGAAATGTCTGAGGGGAGGATGCCAGACGAGGAGATACCCAAAATCTCTCCTAAGATTTCTGCTGTGAGGACTATAGGAGTCCCCAAAACAGTCGTCTCAACAGAGTGGGTCGCATCGTACTGACCCCGGATCCTATTGGCATAGAATAGTTTTACTAATCGAGGGTAGGGGTGAGGATTCGCCTTCGGGTCATATCGAAGGTAATCGAGAAGACCCGAGGACGAAAGAAGATCAGCTAGCCCTATGAAGTCACTAAAATGGACGAAATGCTCCAGAAGCAGCGGGCAATGTTCGATACGGTTGTAAGCCGCGAGACACAAAGGGTCGTCGCGACACAACGAGATATCGACACCGCCTACCGGCATCGCAGCCTTTCCCTTAGGCTTACGGGTAGACGTACGAGGTCGGGAGCTAGACTCAGGATGGGTAGGAGGAGTGGGTTCCCTATGAGTCTCAGGCTCGGGTCTATACTCGGTATCGGAATCGGAATCGGTAGGAGTATGGAAAGAAGAGGGAGAAGCAAGTTGCTTGGGCTTGGGCTTAGGCTTGGGTTGGGCTTTAGGCTTGGCGGTCGTCGTCCTCTTCTTCTTGAGAGGAGGCGAAGACGACGAGGGTTGGGTGGTCTTAGCACGGCGTTTCAGAGGGGTTCTCGAAGGTTGAACGGGATCCGTAGGGGTAGGTTCTACGGTCATCGGCGAGGGGCTAGATGGAGTGATCGGGATACGTGTACGAGCCATAATCGAGGCACGACACGACGCAAGAAAGATCAAATCTAAGAAACCCTAGTCTAGGCCGAAATCAATAGAAACCCTAACCCTAGAGCTGAAAACTGAACCCTAGATAGGAGAGGGAGAGAGGGGGGTTACCCTAGGTCGAAGGTCGACGGCCGGCGACGGAGAGGATGGCCGGAAATAGGCCGGAGATCGACGGAAAGGGAGGAGGGAAGTCGAAGGGTCGGGGATATTTTCGATTTGGAGTGAGAAATAGACCGACTAAATGAGAGATAAGTCGGTTAGATCGATTTTAAGTCGGTCGAGAGCTCAAAAGACTAAACAGTCCCTGTCACAACTAGTCGGTCACAGTTCAAGCACTGACCGACTAGATCACGATCTAGGCGGTCGGTCAATGAGCTTGAACCGACTAGTTGCAAACAGTGGCTGAACCCAATTTAACTGACAAGAATTAGTCGGTCAGTGTTCATTTACTGACTGACTAGATATCAATCTAGTCGGTTGGTCACTGAACATGAACCGACTAAAGAGGTCCAAAAATTGAAAATCTATGAACTTTGATTTCTCTCCTAATCACACTAGGATGAAACATCACAATCCTCTCAAAAATCATCTAAACTACCCCATTAAACATCGAAATCTCAAATACGACATTCAAACATGAATTTGAGCAAAAATTCAAAATATCACATAAAATCCCGAAAAATCCAATAAGTCTAGCGTGAACGAAATATTGTGAAATATAATAGCATGCAAGATTATTGAATGAAACATGAATCCTATATCTCGGATTCACCCATAATCCCCAATTCTCGACGCAACCGCACAAAGGAGTCCTCCTTTAGGGGTTTCGTGAAAATATCGGCGATTTTCTTCTGGGTTTCAACGTACACTAATATGATGTCCTTTTTAGCAACATGATCATCTAAGAAATGGTGTCGGACATCTATGTGTTTCGAACGAGAATGGTGTACCGGGTTCTTGAAAGACATATTGCACTTTGGTTGTCAACCATGATAGGGCAAGTATCACAGTTTATACCAAAGTCTTTAAGTGTGTGTCTCATCCAAAGAACTTGAGCACACGCGGCACCGACGGCAATGTATTCCGCCTCGGTGGTTGAAAGTGATACGGAATTTTGCTTCTTGGAAAACCAAGAGACAAGGGAATTTCCTATAAAATGGCAAGTGCCACTAGTACTTTTCCTGTCAGATTTGCATCCCGCATAATCGGCATCACTATATGAGATTAACTCATACGTGCTAGATTTTGGATAAAGTAATCCAAAATCAAGTGTATAACTTAGATAAAGGAAAATCCGTTTTACCGCTACTAAGTGAGACTCCTTAGGTTAAGACTGATAACGAGCACATACG